>OY757023.1:27179816-27222316 GCA_963580285.1 Lucinisca nassula
AGAGGATCTAAGCCTGTCCAGGAACCGCGGTGCGAGGCGGACCGTCCATGCTTATAAACCCTATTGGTTTCATTGGGCGACAGGGCTTGAGATGTCATTTCATCTCTATGTCGGGTAAAAGTCCCAAAAATTGGAAGCAACGTCTCCAAAATGACCTTTACAGTGTTGACGGGGACGTTAAACCTCAAATCAACCAACCAACCAACTTCTACTAAAATATCTTTAACTACTACTACTACTTCTTTTTAGCTCACCGTCACGTAGTGACGAGGTGAGCTTTTTGGATCACTTTTTGTCCGTCGTCCGTCGTCCGTCGTGCGTGCGTGCGTGCGTCCGTGCGTGCGTGCGTGCGTCCGTGCGTAAACAATTTCTTTAAACGACATCTCCTCCTAAACCACTGATCGGATTTTGACCAAACTTCACAGGAATGATCCTTAGGTGGTCCCCTTTCAAAGTTGTTCAAATGGTTCCGGTCCGTTGCACATCTAGGTCACAGGAGCCAAAAATAGATTTTTTTCACCAAAAACTTAAAAAATCTTCTTCTCTGAAACCACAAGGCCCAGGTCTTTGATATTTGGTATGAAGCTTCATCTAGTGGACCCCTACCAAGATTGTTCAAATTATAGTGCTGGGGCCAAAAATGCCCCCGCCCCGGGGGCCCTTTGGTTTTACATAGGCTTATATAGGGAAAATCTTTAAAAATTTTCTTCTCTGAAACCACAAGGCCCAGGACTTTGATATTTGGTATGAAGCTTCATCTAGTGGACCACTACCAAGATTATTCAAATTAAAGTGCTGGGGCAAAAAATGCCCCTGCCACAGGGCCCTTTGGGTTTACGTAGGCTTATATAGGGAAAATCTTTAAAAATCTTCTTCTCTGAAACCACAGGGCACAGGTCTTTGATATTTGGTATGAAGCTTCATCTAGTGGACCCCTTCAAAGATTGTTCAAATTATAGTGCTGGGACCAAAAATGCCCCCGCCCCAGGGCCCTTTGGTTTTACATAGGCTTATATAGGGAAAATCTTTAAAAATCTTCTTCTCTGAAACCACAAGGCCCAGGACTTTGATATTTGGTATGAAGCTTCATCTAGTGGACCCCTACCAAGATTGTTCAAATTACAGTGCTGGGGGCAAAAATGCCCCCGTCCCGGGGCCCTTTGGTTTTACATAGGCTTATATAGGGAAAATCTTTAAAAATCTTCTTCTCTGAAACCGCAAGGCCCAGGACTTTGATATTTAGAATGAAGCTTCAACTAGTGGACCCCTACCAAGATTGTTCAAATTATAGCCCTTGGTACAAAAATGCCCCCGCTCCGGGGCCCTTTGGTTTTACATAGACTTATATAGGGAAAATCTTTAAAAATCTTCTTCTCTGAAACCACAAGGCCCAGGTCTTTGATATTTGGTATGAAGCTTCATCTAGGGGACCCCTACCAAGATTGTTCAAATTATAGTGGTGGGGCCAAAAGTGGCCCCACCCCGGGGCCCTTTGGTTTTACATAGGCTTATATAGGGATAAACCTTAAAAATCTTCGTCTCTGAAACCACAAGGCCCAGGACTTTGATATTTTGTATGAAGCTTCATCTAGTGGACCTCTACCAAGATTGTCCAAATTATAGCCCTGGGGCCAAAAATGCCCCCGCTCTGGGGCCCTATGGTTTTACATAGACTAATATAGGGAAAATCTTTAAAAATCTTCTTCTCTGAAACCACAAGGCCTGGGTCTTTGTTATTTGGTATGAAGCTGCATCTAGTGGACCTCTATCAAGATTATTCAAATTAAGGCCCTGATACCAAAAATGTCCCCGCTCCGGGGCCCTTTGGTCTTACATAGACTTATATAGGGAAATCTTTAAATCTTCTCTGAAACTGCAAGGCCAAGGCATTTGATATTTAGTATGGAGCTTTTATCTAGTGGACCTCTACCAAGATTGTTCAAATTATAGCCCTGGGGCCACAAATGCCCCCATCCCAGGGCCCTTTGGTTTTACATAGATTTATATAGCCCCGGGGACATTTGGTTTTGCATAGGCTTATGTAGGGAATTTCTTTAAAAAAAAAGCTTCTTCTCTGAAACCGCAAGGCCCAGGTCTTTGATATTTGATGTGTAGTTTCATCTGGTGGACCTTTGCCAAGATTGTTCAAATTATAGCCTTTGTTGATGTTTGGTATGAAGCTTCACCTTTAAGACCTCCATCAACATTATGCACATTTAAGCTCTGGGGCCAATAATGGCCCTCTCTGGGGCCCACTTGTTACACTATGGATCAGGTGAGCGAACCAGGGCCATCATGGCCCTCTTGTTTAAATACTACTTTAACTACTCCTACTACTACTATTTTAACTTCTACTACTACTACTACTAATACTTTAACTACTAATAATACTTTTATTACTACTTGTACTACTTTAAGCTATTACTACTACTACTTTAACTATAGCTACTACTTTAACTACTTCTACCACTCATACTTTAATTTCTACTACTACTGCTACTACTACGTTTACTACTACTACTACTACTTTATTTACTACTACTTCTACTTTAACTCCTACTACTACTTTAACTACTACTGCTACTACTCTTTAACTACTACTTATACTACTACTTTAACTACTACTACTACTACTACTTTCACTGCTACTTCTACTCCTACTTTAACTACTACTACTACTTTAACTACTACTACTAGTACTTTATTGTAGTATCTGCTGCTATTTCTGTGCCCCCCCCCCCCACAACAAAACGGGGCTTTGAGAAACAGGTGAGATTGCATGGTTCTTCTACTTGTAAGACAACTACAACTATTCCTTTAACTACTGCTACTTCTTTAACTAGTACTACTACTACTTTAACTACTACTACTACTTTAACAACTACTACTACTTTAACAACAACTTTAACTGCTATTTTAACTACTACTACTACTACTACTACTACTACTACTACTACTACTACTACTACTACTACTACTACTATTACAACTACTTTAACTACTTCTACTACTGACACTTTAACTACTACTACTACAACTACTACTACTTTAACTACTACTTCTTTGCCCCCGCCCATCGGGGCTGAAAGAAATATATGGGCTGCATGATGCTTCCAAGCAGAGCTGAATCCGGCCCGCACATGAGTACTGGTAAATCGCTTAGAGGATTAAGGCCTGCCCAGGCAAAGCGATGCGCACGAGTTGGACCGTCCATGCTTATAAACCCTATTGGTTTCATTGGGTGACAGGGCTTGAGATGTCAATTTATCTCAATGTCTTCTTTAACTACAACTACTTCTAATTTTTAACTACTACTTTAACTACTCCTGTTAGAACTACGTTAACTACTACCACTACTTTAACTACTACTACTACTACTACTACTTATACTACTACTACCACTTTAACTACTACTTTAACTACTACTACTACTACTACTACTACTACTACTTTAACTACTATTTCTGCTACTACTACTTTAACTACAACTACTTCTACTACTTTAACTACAAATACTACTACTTTGACAACTACTATTACTTCTGCTACTTTTAACTACTAATACTATTACTACAACTACTTTCACTACTACTCCTCCTACTACTACTACTACTTTAACTACAACAACTTCTACTATTTTAACTAGTACTACTACTACTACTTTAACTAATACTACTACTACAACAACTACTACTACTACTACTACTATTATTATTACTGCTACTACTTTAACTACTGCTACTGCTTAAACTACTATTACTAATACTATTTTAACTACTACTACTACTATTTAAGTACTACTACTTTAACTGCTACGACTACTACTACTGCTTTAACTACTACTGCTACTTTAACTTCTTCTTCTACTACTACTACTTTAACTACTGCTACTACTACTACTACTACTACTACTACTACTACTACTACTACTACTACTACTACTACTACTACTACTACTACTACTACTACTACTGCTACTACTACTACTACTACTGCTTAAACTACTATTTCTAATACTATCTTAACTTACTACTTCTACTATTTAAGTACTACTACTTTAACTGCTACTACTACTACTACTACTACTACTTTAACTACTACTGCTACTTAACTTCTACTTCTACTACTACTACTTTCACTACTACTACTACAACTCTTACTACCACTACTACTACTTCTACTTCAGCTACTACAACTACTACTTCTTTAACTACTACTACTACTACTACTACTACTACTTCTACTACTACTACTACTACTACTTCTACTACTACTACTACTACTACTACTACTACTACTATTGTAACTAAAACTACTACTACTTCTACTTCAACTACAATTACTGCTACCTTAACTACTTCTTCTACGACCACTTCTACTACTACTATTACTGCTACTACTACTACAACTATTACTACTTTAACTACTACTGCTACTTATACTTTAACTTCTACTACTACTAATACTTTAACAACTACTACTATAACTACTTTAACTACAACTACTTCTGCTATTCAAACTAGTTCTACTACTACTACTTTATCTACTTCTACTACTACTTCTACTTTAACTACTACTACTACTACTATTACTACTTCTACTACTACTACTACTTCACTACTTTACTACTACTACAACTAGTACTACTACTACTACTACTACTACTACTACTACTACTACTACTACTACTACTACCACTTCTACTACTACTACTACTACTACTACTTTAACTTCTGCAACGACTACTATTTTAACTACTATTACTAATACTACTTTAGCTACTGCTACTACTACATTAACTACTACTACTTCAACTGCTACAACTACTAAAACTCCTACTGCATATACTACTACTGCTACTACTACTACTTTAACTACTACTACTACTTTAACGACTTCTACCACTACTTCTTTAACTACTACTTCTACTACTACTTCTTCTTTAACTTCTACTACTACTTCTACTACTACTACTTCTACTTTAACTACAACTGCTATTGCTACTTTACCTACTACCACTACTACTACTTTAACTACAATTACTGCTACATTCACTACATTCTACTACACCTACTACTACTACTTTAACTACTACTACTTTTACTACTACTGCTACTTCTACTACTTTAACTACTACTACTACTACTTTAACTTCAACTTCTACTACTATTTTAACTACTACTTCTACTACTACTTTATCTACTACTACTACTACTACTACTACTACTACTACTACTACTACTACTACTACTACTACTATTACTACTACTATTACTTTAACTACTGCAATGACTTCTACTTTAACTACTACTTTAACTCCTACTACTACTACTTTAACTACTTCTACAACTGCCACTTTGACTACTACTACTACTTTAACTGCTACTACTTCTACTACTACTTCTCCTTTAACTTCTACTACTACTTCTACTACTACTATCACTACTTTAACTACAACTGCTATTGCTACTTTACCTACTACTACTACTACTACTACTTTAACTACAATTACTGCTACATTAACTACTTCTACTACACCTACTACTACTACTACTACTTTAACTACAACTACTACTACTTTAACTACTACTACTACTACAACTACTTTAACTACTACTACTACTACTTTAACTACAACTTCTACTACTATTTTAACTACAACTTCTACTACTACTTTATCTACTACTACTACTACCACTACTACTGCTACAACGACTGCTGCTGCTTCTTTAACTACTACTACTACTACCACTACTACTTTAACTACCACTACTACTTTAACTTCTACTACCACTACTTCTGTTACTCCTTTTATTTCTACTACTGCTACTACTTAAACTACTACAACTGCTTCTAGTTTAACAACTACTGCTTTATCTACTCCTACTACTCTTACTATTACTACTACTACTACTACTACTACTTCACTACTGCTACCGCTACTACTTCTTTACTTATTCTTCTTTAACTACTGCTACTACTACTACTACTACCACTACTACTACTACTACCACTACTACTACTACTACTACCACTACTACTACTACTATTTTAACTACTACTACTACTTTAACTACTACTACTACTTTAACAACTACTACTACTTTACCTCTTCTTCTTTAACTATTTCTACTTCTAATACTACTACTATTACTACTACTACTACAACCACTACTACCACTACTACTACTACTACTACTACTACAACTACTATTACTTTAGCTACTAGTACTACTTTATGTACTTCTACTCTAACTACTACTTCTACTGCTACATTAACTACTACTACTACTACTACTACTACTGCTACTACTACTACTTTAAATACTGTTACTTCTGCTACTACTTTAACTACTACTGCTACTACTTAAACTACTATTAATTCTACTGCTACTACTACTTTATCTTCTATTTCTTTAACTACAACTACTTTTACTACTACTACTACTACTTAAGCTGCTACTACTACTACTAATTTAACTACTACCTCTACTACTACTTTAAATACTACTGCTTCTGCTACTACTTTAACTACTACTGCTTCTACCTTAACTACTACTTCTTCTACTGCTACTACTGCTTTATCTACTACTTCTTTAACTACCACTACTTTAACTACTGCTACTACTACTTTTACTATTACTACTTCAACTGCTACTACTACTTTTAAAAACCACTGCTACTACTATTTTAACTACTTCAACTACATCTACTACTACTACTTAAACTGCAACTACTGCTTTACCTACTACTACTATTTCTTTAAATACTACTACTAGTACTACTTTAACTACTACTACTACTACTACTACTACTACTACTACTACTACTACTACTACTTAAACTACTACTACTTTAACTACCACTACTACTACTTCTTTAATACTACTACTACTAATAATACTACTTTACGTACTACTAATAATTAAACTACTACTACTACTTTAACTACAACTACTTCTACTTTAACTACTACTACTACAACTACTACTTTAATTACTACTACTCCGACTACTGCTGCTACTTCTGTAACTGCTACTACTACTTCTTTAACTTCTGCAACGACTACTATTTTAACTACTATTACTAATACTACTTTAGCTACTGCTACTACTACATTAACTACTACTACTTCAACTGCTACAACTACTAAAACTCCTACTGCATCTACTACTACTGCTACTACTACTATTTTAACTATTACTACTACTTCAACGACTACTACCACTACTTCTTTAACTACTACTTCTACTACTACTTCTTCTTTATCTTCTACTACTACTTCTACTACTTCTACTTTTACTTTAACTACAACTGCTATTGCTACTTTACCTACTGCCACTACTACTACTACTACTACTACTTTAACTACAATTACTGATACATTCACTACATTCTACTACACCTACTACGACTACTTTAACTACAACTACTACTACTTTTACTACTACTGCTACTAATACTACTTTAACTACTACTACTAGTACTTTAACTACATCTTCTACTACTATTTTAACTACTACTTCTACTACTACTTTATCTACTACTACTACTACTACTACTACTACTACTCTTACTACTACTACTACTACTACTACTACTATTACTTTAACTACTGCAATGACTTCTACTTTAACTACAACTTTAACTCCTACTACTACTACTTTAACTACTTCTACTACTGCCACTTTAACTACTACTACTACTTTAACTGCTACTACTTCTACTACTACTTCTTCATTAACTTCTACTACTACTTCTACTACTACTACTACTACTTTAACTACAACTGCATATGCCCCACCCCCTTCACTTCGTAAAAGGCCGAATATCTCAGAAACCGTTCAGATCTCCACCCCTAAACCATTTAAATTCTTGTTCCTTATGATAAGATGCATTCAATGATACCAATCTTAGGGTCTCCCTGGCCGCACGGGGGCTATGCCCGACCCCTCCACTTCATAGAATGTCCAATATCAGAAACTGTTCAGATCCCCACCCCTAAACCATATAAATTCTTGTTCCTTATGATAAGATGCATTGAGTGATAACAACCTAAGGATCTCCCAGGCCGCACCAGGGCTATGCCCCAACACTCCACTTCATAAAAGGTGATATATCTCGGAAACCCTTCAGATCCCCACCCCAAAACCATGTATATTCTTGTTTCTTATGATAAGACGCATTCAGTGACACTAATCTGGGGGTCCCCTAGGATGTGCCGTGCCAGGTAAGAATATATGGAGCACATATTGTTCCTTGGTTACATTCCACAAACCCAAACTTGTACAACAGTCAGTATACGCATGCTCCATCTTATTAATTGTCACGGGCGTATTATGCCCCGTTTGCGGACCTCTTGTTGGGTTTTGTTCCGTTCCATATCTCCTTTGCCCCTTAAGGGATTTTCATTAAACTTCGGACAAATGTTAGCCTAATTTGGTTGATGTGCTGTACCTGACTCGGCTTCAAGATGACAGCCTAAATTGAGGGTCAGCAGTTTGATCCTTGAATTTCCTGTAACTATACAGGAATGAGAATTTTCCTCTTTTTCGAGGATTTCGTCTCTTTTTGAGTGCAATTTCCTTAAATGAAAAGTTTCAGGTTTGCTCCAGTAGGCACAAATCTGATGTTTCTTGACTGTGGTACAGGCATTTCCTCTTTTATCAAGAATTTCAGTTGTCATCCCTGAACTATATCTCTTAAACCACTTGAGCAGTTTTCATTGAGCTTCGGTCAAATATTTGTCGCGTTGCACTGGTTAGCAGGCCCCTTATTGCACCGTTGCGGCTCTTGGTGGTGGTCCTGGTCGGGGTTCGGGAGTTGGGACGTTGTGTTTCATGTCAGCGCCGTCTCATCTGCCCCTTGGTGGGATTTAATTTGACTTTGGTCGAACCTTTTTCTCATTGGGATGGCGTGCGGGGCCTGTGACTTGGTTGTGTTGGCACTTGGTCATGGTCACGGTTAGGGGTTGGGAGTTTGGGCCTCAAGATTTGTTTATCCGCTATATCTCCTTGCCATTGGAAGGATTTTGATTGGGCTTTGGTCTAATGTTGGACAGAGTGGGACGATATGCTAAACCCGTAGCTGAGTCATGCAGGCTCTTGTTGAGGATTGCAGATGAGGGTCATACCGTTGAGCCTTGGCGATTCCTGTCAGCTCTATATCCTTTTTGCCCCTGGAGGGATTTTCATTGAACTTTGTTCAAATTATGGCCCAGGTGGGATGAGTGGAACCTTAATGATTGAGCATTCTATGTTGATCTGTGCCAGGGCGACATAGTTGTCCTTTGGATTGCTTTCTTGTTCAATGTTTGATAAATTTGTGAACTTGTAGAATGACTGTTTTGTTGACTTCTTAACATTAAAGTAAATAATAAAATAATATAAAAATTAAATAATGAATAAATAAATAAGAAATAAATTGATAATTAGGTATAAAATTAATAATTAAAAAATAAATAAGTAAAAAATTAAGTAAATAAATATAAAAACAAACAGTTATAAAGTAAAAATCAATAGCTTAGGAAATAAATAAATAAATAAATAAATAGTCATTAAATGATTAAAGTAGGTAAAGATATATTCTGTTAGGAAGTGGGCAGGATAGTCATGCTACAAGTTACTTTTGAATCATTCAACTCATTTATTTAATGATCTAAAATATATTCTATTTATAGGCTGCTAGAGTGTACTCATTCAATTGGCTATTTTGTTGTTTTCCATTAAAAAGTGACTAAATAGTATTACCTAATGACTAGTGCAAGAAAACATTTCTTTAAGATTTCGAAACAATGTGTTTGGCACAGTTACAAAATTGAACAGGCAGGCTGAGGGACGGCTATGTCCCCAAACGCAGTGAGGCCCTGGATTGTTGAGTTGCAGGTTCAGCTCATCATTTTTTGGACCCTCATTTGACCTAGGTTTGGTGAGAACCTTTCCAGGGGTGGGGGCGGGGGATGTGGAGCAGACAGGAAATTCACGACTGGAGCTTGTGACTTTCATTTGTGACCTTCAACTGGAGTCTGCATGGTTGAGCAGTGGATTCAGCATATCATCATATTCAGATCTTCATTGGACCACAGTTGAATAAGGGTTCTTCTGTGGGTGGGGAGATATGGAGGCGAGGCAAAGTTAGGATCTGGCTCTTTACCTTTAATTGTGAGAATGATCATGTGTCTTCATTACTGAGTTGCAGTTTCTGCACATCTTCTCACTGGGGCAAGGGTTTTGCCGGAGTTGAATGAAAATCTTCCAAGGGTTGAAATAGATAAAGAGTGGACATGGGGTTCGGTGCTAGGACTCGTGGTCTTCAGCTATGGCCTTCAACTCGTGTTGTCATGGTGCATATGGTTACGCGTTCTGCACATCTCACTGTGGCGGATGTTTGACCAGGACTGGTGGAATCAGGGGTTAAAGAGGTAATATAAAGTATAGGAAATTCAAGGCTCAAAATGATGACCTTCTTTTGTGGATTCACTTTAACTACTACTACTTTAACTTCTACTGCTACTACTACTTTAATTACTTCTTCTGCTACTACTTTAACGCATACTACTACTACTACTACTACTACTACTACTACTACTACTACTACAACTACTACTACTTCTACCACTACTACTTTAACTTATGTTGCTACTTTAACTTCTACTACTACTACTGCTACTACTTTAACCACTTCTGCTACTACTACTTTAACTACTGCTACTTAAAGTACTACTTCTACTACTACTTTAAATACTACTAGTTTAACTACTACTACTGCTACTACTACTACTACTACTTTAACTACAACTGCTATTGCTACTTTACCTACTACTACTACTACTACTACTACTGCTACTACTTTAACTACAATTACTGCTACATTAACTACTTCTACTACACCTACTACTACTACTACTACTTTAACTACAACTACTACTACTTTAACTACTACTACTACTACTACTACTACTACTACTTTAACTACAATTTCTACTACTATTTTAACTACTACTTCTACTACTACTTTATCTACTACTACTACTACCACTACTACTGCTACAACTACTGCTGCTGCTTCTTTAGCTACTACTACTACCACTACTACTTTAACTACCACTACTACTTTAACTACTACTACTACCACTTCTACTTTAACCTCTTCTGTTTAACTTCTACTACCACTACTTCTGTTACTCCTTTTTTTCTACTACTGCTACTACTTTAACTACTACAACTGCTACTAGTTTAACATCTACTACTACTGATTTATCTACACCTTCTACTCTTACTACTACTACTACTACTCTTACTACTACTACTACTACTACTACTACTACTACTTCACTACTGCTACCGCTACTACTTATTTACTTATTCTTCTTTAACTACTGCTATTACTACTACTACCACTACTTCTACTACTACTACTACTACTACTACTACTACTACTACCACTACTACTACTACTACTACTACTACTACTACCACTACTACTACTACTTTGACTACTACTACAACTTTAACTACTACTATTTTAACTTCTACTTCTACTTTAACTACTACTACTACTTTAACTGCTGCTACTACTACTACTTTACCTCTTCTTCTTTAACTACTGCTACTTCTAATACTACTACTATTACTACTACTACTACTACTACCACTACTACTACTACTACTACTACTATTACTTTAACTACTACTACTACTTTATGTACTTCTACTCTAACTACTACTTCTACTGCTACATTAACTACTACTACTACTACTACTACTACTACTACTACTACTACTACTGCTACTACTACTACTTTAAATACTTTTACTTCTGCTACTACTTTAACTACTACTGCTACTACTTAAACTACTACTGCTTCTACTGCTACTACTACTTTATCTTCCACTTCTTTAACTACAACTTCTTTTACTACTACTACTACTACTACTACTTAAACTGCTACTACTGCTACTAATTTAACTACTACTTCTACTTTTACTTTAAATACTACTGCTTCTGCTACTACTTTAACTACTACTGCTACTACCTTAACTACTACTGCTCCTACTGCTACTACTGCTTTATCTACTACTTCTTTAACTACCACTACTTTAACTACTGCTACTACTACTTTTACTATTACTACTTCAACTGCTACTACTACTTTTAAAAACCACTGCTACTACTATTTTAACTACTTCAACTACTACTACTTAAACTGCAACTACTACTATTACTGCTTTAACTACTACTACTACTTCTTTAACTACTACTACTAGTACTACTTTAACTACTACTACTACTACTTCTACTACTTAAACTACTACTACTTTAACTACTACTACTGCTACAACTTTAACTACCACTACTACTACTTCTTTAATACTACTACTACTACTAACACTACTTTACTTACTACTAATAATTAAACTACTACTACTACTACTTTAACTACAACTACGTCTACTTTAACTACTACTACTACAACTACTACTTTAACTACTACTACTCCTACTACTGCTGCTACTTCTGTAACTGCTACTACTACTACTACTACTACTTCTTCTACGTTTACTACAACTACTACTTTAACTACAACTACTGCTACTATTTTATTTATTACTACTACTGCTACTTTAACTTCTACTGCTACTACTTCTACATTAACTACTACTACTTCTACTTGAACTACTGCTACTGCTACTACTTGTTAACTACTATTACTAATGCTATTATAACTACTACTACTACTTTAACTACTATTCTTTAACTGCTACTACTATTCTTTAATTGCTACTACTATTCTTTAACTGCTGCTATTGCTTTAACTACTACTGCTTCTACTACTACTACTACTACTACTGCTACTACTACTAAATTAATTACTACTACTACTACTTTAACTACTACTACTGCTTTAACTACTACCGCTACTACTACTACTGCTACTACGTTTACTAATACTTCTACTATTTCTGTAAGTACTACTACTTTTACTACTACTACTACTATTACTACTTCGACTTTAACTCTTACTGCTACTACTACGTTATCTACTTGTACTACTACTAGTTTAACTACTACTACTATTACCTCTTTAACTACTACTACTACTTTAACAACTATTACTATTCTTCTGCTACTACTACTGCTACTACTACTACTACTTTAAATTCTACTACTACAACTACTATTACTATTACTACTGCTACTACAACTACTAATACTACTACTTCTACTACTACTACTACTACTACTTTAAATGCTACTACTTCTTCTAGAGACTTTCGGATGAGTCTTTAAACCGAGGTCCCGTCTCCGCATGACCTTAGCTGTTGGTGGGACGTAAAATTCCAAACACTCACTCACTACTTCTTCTACTTTAACTACTAATGCTGCTATTGCTTTAAATACTACTAGTGCTACTAATACTACTTTAACGTCTATTACTACTACTACTACTACTACTTTAACTACAACTACTAATACTTTAACTTCTACTACTACAGCTGCTTTAACTACTACTACTGCTGCTACTTTAACTACTACTACTACTTTAACTACTGCTACTACTTCTGCTACTTTAACTACAACTACTACTACTTTAACTTCTACTACTACAGCTATTTTAACTACTACTACTGCTACTGCTGCTAGTACTTTATCTGCTACTATTACTACTATTACTACTACTTTAACTACAACTTATACTACTATTTTAACTACTACTACTAGTACTACTTTAACTACTACTACTTCTTTAATTTTAACTACGGCTACTACTTTAACTACTTTAACTGCTACTAATTTAACTACTACTACTGCTACTTTATGTACTACTGCTAATTATTCTACTACTACAACTGCTTCTGCTACTACTACTACTACTACTATTGTAACTACTACTACTACTACTATTTTGTCTACTACTACTACTACTACTACTACTACTACTACTACTACTACTACTACTACTTAACTACTACTACTACTTCTACTTTAACTACTGCAACTACTACTACTTTAACTTCTATTACTACTAGGACTTCCACTACTGCTACTACTACTTTTACTACTTCAACTGCTACTACTACTTTAACTCATCCTGCTACTACTGCTACTACTACTTTAACTACTACCGCTACTTTAACGACTACTACTGCTACTTCTTTGACAACTACTTTAACTACTACTACTTCTTTAACTACTACTGCTACTACTTCTTTTACTACTACTGCTACTACTACTTTAACTGCTACTACAAATTCAACGACTACTATTATTACTACTTTATCTACAATTACTGCTACTTAAACTACTTCTACTACTACTACTACTACCAATAATTTAACTACAACTACCACTACTACTTTAACTACTACTACAACTTTAACTACTACTATTTTAACTACTACTTCTACTTTAACTACTACTACTACTTTAACTGCTGCTACTACTACTACTTTATCTCTTCTTCTTTAACTACTGCTACTTCTAATACTACTACTATTACTACTACTACTACTACCACTACTATTACTTTAACTACTACTATTACTTTAACTACTACTACTACTTTATGTACTTCTACTCTAACTACTACTTCTACTGCTACATTAACTACTACTTCTACTACTACTACTACTACTACTACTACTACTACTACTACTGCTACTACTACTACTTTAAATACTGTTACTTCTGCTACTACTTTAACTACTACTGCTACTACTTAAACTACTACTGCTTCTACTGCTACTACTACTTTATCTTCTACTTCTTTAACTACAACTTCTTTTACTACTAATACTACTACTACTTAAACTGCTACTACTGCTACTAATTTAACTACTACTTCTACTACTACTTTAAATACTACTGCTTCTGCTACTACTTTAACTACTACTGCTACTACCTTAATTACTGCTGCTCCTACTGCTACTACTGCTTTATCTACTACTTCTTTAACTACCACTACTTTAACTACTGCTACTACTACTTTTACTATTACTACTTCAACTGCTACTACTACTTTTAAAAACCACTGCTACTACTATTTTAACTACTTCAACTACATCTACTACTACTACTTAAACTGCAACTACTACTATTACTGCTTTAACTACTACTACTACTTCTTTAACTACTACTACTAGTACTACTTTAACTACTAGTACTACTACTTCTACTACTTAAACTACTACTACTTTAACTACTACTACTGCTACAACTTTAACTACCACTACTACTACTTCTTTACTACTACTACTAATAATAATACTACTTTACTTACTACTAATAATTAAACTACTACTACTACTACTTTAACTACAACTACTTCTACTTTAACTACTACTACTACAACTACTACTTTAACTACTACTACTCCTACTACTGCTGCTACTTCTGTAACTGCTACTACTACTACTACTACTACTACTACTACTACTACTACTACTACTACTACATCTACGTTTACTACAACTACTACTTTAACTACAACTACTGCTACTATTTTATTTATTATTACCACTGCTACTTTAACTTCTACTGCTACTACTTCTACATTAACTACTACTACTTCTACTTGAACTACTGCTACTGCTACTACTTGTTAACTACTATTACTAATGCTATTATAACTACTACTACTACTTTAACTACTATTCTTTAACTGCTACTACTATTCTTTAATTGCTACTACTATTCTTTAACTGCTGCTACTGCTTTAACTACTACTGCTTCTACTACTACTACTACTACTACTACTACTACTACTACTTCTGCTACTACTACTAAATTAATTACTACTACTACTACTTTAACTACTACTACTGTTTTGACTACTACCGCTACTACTACTACTGCTACTACGTTTACTAATACTTCTACTATTTCTGTAAGTACTACTACTTTTACTACTACTACTACTATTACTACTTCGACTTTAACTCTTACTGCTACTACTACGTTATCTACTTGTACTACTACTAGTTTAACTACTACTACTACTACCTCTTTAACTACTACTACTACTTTAAAAACTATTACTATTCTTCTGCTACTACTACTGCTACTACTACTACTACTTTAAATTCTACTACTACAACTAATATTACTATTACTACTGCTACTACAACTACTTATGCTGCTACTTCTACTACTACTACTACTACAACTCTTTTAAATGCTACTACGTCTTCTAGAGACTTTCGGATGAGTCTTTAAACCGAGGTCCCGTCTCCGTATGACCTTAGCTGTTGGTGGGACATAAAATTCCAAACACTCGCTCACTACTTCTTCTACTTTAACTACTAATGCTGCTATTGCTTTAAATACTACTAGTGCTACTAATACTACTTTAACGTCTATTACAACTACTACTACTACTTTAACTACAACTACTAATACTTTAACTTCTACTACTACAGCTGCTTTAACTACTACTACTGCTGCTACTTTAACTACTACTACTACTTTATCTACTACTACTACTTCTGCTACTTTAACTACAACTACTACCACTTTAACTTCTACTACTACAGCTATTTTAACTACTACTACTGCTACTGCTGCTAGTACTTTATCTGCTACTATTACTACTATTACTACTACTTTAACCACAACTTATACTACTATTTTAACTACTACTACTACTTTAACTACTACTACTTCTTTAATTTTAACTACGGCTACTACTTTAACTACTTTAACTGCTACTAATTTAACTACTACTACTGTTACTTTATGTACTACTGCTAATTATTCTACTACTACAACTGCTTCTGCTACTACTACTACTACTACTATTGTAACTACTACTACTACTACTATTTTGTCTACTACTAGTACTACTACTACTACTACTACTACTACTACTTAACTACTACTACTATTTCTACTTTAACTACTGCAACTACTACTACTTTAACTTCTATTACTACTAGGACTTCCACTACTGCTACTACTACTTTTACTACTTCAACTGCTACTACTACTTTAACTCATCCTGCTACTACTGCTACTACTACTTTAACTACTACCGCTACTTTAACGACTACTACTGCTACTTCTTTGACAACTACTTTAACTACTACTACTTCTTTAACTACTACTGCTACTACTTCTTTTACTACTACTGCTACAACTACTTTAACTGCTACTACTAATTCAACGACTACTATTATTACTACTTTAACTACAATTACTGCTACTTAAACTACTTCTACTACTACTACTACTACCAATAATTTAACTACAACTACCACTTCTACTTTAACTACTACTTTAACTACTACTTCTACTTTAACTACAACTACTTCTATTTTAACTAGTAAGACTACTACTACTATATTAACTAGTACTACTACTACTTTATCTACTACTACTACTTCTACTACTACAACGACTACTACTTTAACTACTATTACTACTTTAACTACTGCAACGACTACTACTTTAACTACTATTACTAATACTACTTTAACTACTGCTACTACTACTTTTACTTCTACTACTTAACTGCAACTACTACTTTAACTACCACTGCTACTACTACTTTAACTACTACAACTACTTTCACTACTTCTACTTCTCCTACTTTAACTGCAACTACTACTACTACTACTGCTACTACTACTACTACTTTAACTACTACTACAGCTACTACTTCTTTAATACTACTCCTACTAATGATACTTCTTTAACTACTACTTATTATTAAAATACTTCTACTACTTCTACTTCTTTAACTACTACTACTGCTGCTACTTCAACTGCTACTACTACTTTAACTCATCCTGCTACTACTGCTACTACTACTTTAACTACTACTTCTACTTTAACTACAACTACTTCTATTTTAACTAGTACTACTACTACTACTATATTAACTAGTACTACTACTACTTTATCTACTACTACTACTTCTACTACTACAACGACTACTACTCTAACTACTATTACTACTTTAACTACTGCAACGACTACTACTTTAACTACTATTACTAATACTACTTTAACTACTGCTACTACTACTTTTACTTCTACTACTTAACTGCAACTACTACTTTAACTACCACTGCTACTACTACTTTAACTACTACAACTACTTTCACTACTTCTACTTCTCCTACTTTAACTGCAACTACTACTACTACTACTGCTACTACTACTACTACTTTAACTACTACTACTGCTACTACTTCTTTAATACTACTCCTACTAATGATACTTCTTTAACTACTACTTATTATTAAAATACTTCTACTACTTCTACTTCTTTAACTACAACCACTTCTACTTTAACTACTACTACTACAACTACTACTTTAACTACTACTACTCCTACTTCTGCTACTGCTTCTTTAACTGCTACTTCTACTTCTACTACTACTACTTTAACTACAACTACTGCTTCTAATTTACCGGCCCCGATAGCTCAGTTGGTAGAGTGTCCGCTCCGGGGAACCGGAGGTCTCGGGTTCGATCCCGGCCGCGACATAACAAAGTCGTTAAAAATGGTACTACCTGCTCCTCGCTTGGCACTCACATTTACGGGGTAGAGCTAGGACTGGTCGATCCAGTGTCAGGATAATGTGACTGGGTGTGGTATCATGTAATGTGTCTGGGACATGATACTTCAGTGAGGCAGCACTATAAACGTGAGCATTGAGCTCCCTGTCGCAACCAGACACCGTCGTGATATGACTGAAAAATTGTTGAAAGCGACGTTAAGCCCGAATTCACACACACACACACACACACACACACACACACACACACACACACACACACACACACACACACACACACACACACACACACACACACACACACACACACACACACACACACACAGCTACTAATTTAACTAGTACTACTACTGCTACTTTAACTACTACTGCTACTACTACTACTACTACTACTACTACTACTACTACTACTACTACTACTACTACTACTACTACTACTACTAGCACTACTTCTACTACTGCTACTACTACTTCTTTAACTTCTGCTACTGCTGCTACTTTTAAACTACTATTTCTAATACTATTTTAACTACTGCTACTACTTTAATAACTATTCTTTAACTGCTGCTACTGCTTTAACTACTACTGCTACTACTACTACTGCTACTACTACTACTTCAACGACTAGAACTACTTTAACTACAACTACTACTATTACTTTAACTACTACTACTACTGCTACTACTTTTACTACTACTTCTACTGCTTCTTTTAACTACTTCTTTTAACTACTTCTCCTTTTACTACTACTACTATTACTACTACAATTACTACTTCGACTTAGCTCTTACTGCTACTACTACGTTAACTTCTTGTACTACTACTACTACACTTTTACTACTACTACTACTACCTCTCTAACAACTTTACTACTAGTACTTCTTTAACTACTACTACTACTACTTCTGCTACTACTACTACTTACGCCCCCGCCCATAGGGGCTTGAAGAAATATATGGGCTGCATGATGCTTCCACGCAGAGCTGAATCCGGCCCGCACACTAGTACTGGTAAACCGCTTAGAGGATCTAAGCCTGTCCAGGAACCGCGGTGCGAGGCGGACCGTCCATGCTAATAAACCCTATTGGTTTCATTGGGCGACAGGGCTTGAGAAGTCATTTCATCTCAATGTCGGGTAAAAGTCCCACAAAATTGGAAGCAACGTCTCCAAAATGACCTTTACAGTGTTGAAGGGGACGTTAATCCTCAAATCAACCAACCAACCTACTACTACTACTACTACTACTACTACTACTACTACTACTACAACTACTACTACTACTACTACTTCTACTACTACTACTACTACTACTTTAAATACTACTACTTCTACTACTATTTTAACTACTTCTACTACTACTAAAACTACTACAACAACTACTTCTACTTTAACTACTACTACTGCTTCTACTTTAACTACTAATACTCCTATTGCTTTAAATGCTACTACTACTACTAATACTACTTTAACTTCTGCTACTTCTTTAACTACTACTACTAGTTCTACTACTTTAACTACAACTACTTCTACTTTAACTTCTACTACTACAACTCTTTTAACTACTACTACTGCTACTACTACTACTACTACTGCTACTTCTACTTTAACTGCTACTTCTACTACATTAACTACAACTTCTTCTACTATTTTAAATACTACTTCTTCTTTACATACAACTACTACTACTACTATTACTACTACTACTACTACTTCAACTACTACTGCTTTAACTACTACTACTGCTACTGTAACTACTGCTACTACTACTACTACTACTTTAATTTCAACTACTGCTACTACTACTACTACTACTACTATTTTATCTACTACTACTACTACTATTTTATCTACTACTACTACTACTACTACTACTACTACTACTACTACTACTACTAAAACTACTACTACTACTTCTACTACTTTATCCACTGCAAATACTACTACTTTAACTACTATTACTACTACTACTTCAACTACTGCTACTACTACTTTAACTACTACCACTTCAACTGCTGCTACAACTTTAACTCCTACTGCTACTACTACTTCTGCTTCTACTACTACTTAAACTACAACTACTACTTTATTAGGAGCCTCCGTGGTGCAGTGGTTACGCTACTTGCCTTGAAAACCAGGGATCGCAGGATCGATCCCGGGCTTCTCCAGACTTTCGGATGAGTCTTTAAACCGAAGCCCCGTCTCCGTATGACCTTAGCTGTTGGTGGGACGTAAAATTAAAACTCACTCTCTCACTCACTACTACTTTAACTACTATTACTACTTCTTTAACTACTACTTCTACTACTACTACTTCTTTAACTACTACGACTACTACTTCTTTAACTACAACTACTACAACTTTAACTACTATTACTACTACTTTAACTACAAAAACTGCTTCTTTAACTACTTCTACTACTACTACTACTACTACTACTACTACTACTACTACTACTACTACTACTACTACTACTAATACAACTACGAATACTACTACTGCTACTTCTACTACTTTAACTACTACTACTACTTATTTAACTACTACTTCTACTACTACTACTTCTTTAACTACTACCACTACTACTTCTTTACCTACAACTACTACAACTTTAACTACTATTACTACTACTTTAACCACAAAAACTGCTTCTTTAACTACTTCTACTACTACTACTACTACTACTACTACTACTACTACGAATACTACTACTGTTACTACTACCACTACTTTAACTACAACTCTTACTACTTAACTACTACTACTACTTTACTTACTGCTACTACTACTACTACTACTACTACTACTACTTAAACTACAATTACTACAACTATTTTAACTTGTACTACTACTACTACTACTACTACTACAACAACTACTTTAACTACTACTACTACTACTTTAACTACTGCAACGACTACATCTTTAACTACTATTACTAATACCACTTTAACTACTGCTACTACTACTACTTCGACTGCTACTACTACTTTAACTACCACAACTACTAATCGGGTTTAACATCGCTTTTAGCAATTTTTCAGTCATATCACGACGGTGTCTGGTTGCGACAGGGAGCTCAATGCTCACATTTATAGTGCTGCCTCACTGAAGTATCATGTCCCAGACACACTACATGATACCACACCCAGACACATTATCCTGACACTTGGTCGACCAGTCCTGGGTCTACCCTGTAAATCTGAGTGCCAAGCGAGGAGCAGCTAGTACCATTCTTAACGATTTTGCTATGTTGCGGCCCGGGGTCGAACCCGTGACCTCCCGTTCCCCGGAGCGGACACTCTACCAACTGAGCTATTGGGGCCGGTACTGCTACTAGTACTACTACTACTACTACTACTACTACTACTACTACTACTACTACTACTTCAACTACTACTACTGCTACTACTTTAACTACTTCTACTACTACTACTACTACTTTAAATACTACTACTAATACCACTACTAGTTTAACTACTACTACTTTAACTACTACTACTGCTACTACTACTACTACTTTCACTACAACTACTACTACTTTAACTTCTACCACTACTACAACTACTTTAACTACTACTACTACTACTACTACTTTAACTACAACTACTACTACTACTACTTTAACTGCTACTACTACTACTACTACTACTACTTTAACTACAACTTCTACTTCTTTTTAGCTCACTAGGAGGAGCTTATAGGATAGGCAGTTGTCCGTCATCGGATGCGTCTGCGTCGTCTGCGTCGTCTTCGTCAAGACATTCAAACATCTCCTCTGAAGCCACTGGGCCGATTGGATGTGCCGGGGCCATGCCCAACACCCTCCACTTCATAAAAGGCCCAAAATTCCTGTAACCTTACAGATCCCCACCCCTAAACCATATATATTCTCGTTCCTTATGATGAGTCGCATTCAGTGACACCAACTGGGGGGTCCCTCGGGATGTGCGGGGGCCATGCCCAACCCCCTCCACTTCATGAAAGGCTAAATATTCGAGAAACCTTGCATATGCGCACCCCAAAAGCATATATATTCTTGTTCCTTATGATAAGACACATTCAGTGACACCAACCTAGGGGCCATCCAGGGTGTGCCCGGGCCATACTCCACCCCTCGACTTCACAAAAGACCATATATCTGAGAAACTGTTCAGAGCCCACCCCTAAACCAGATATATTCTTGTTCCTTATGATAAGACGCATTCAGTGACACCAATCTGGGGGTCCCCTAGGATGTGGCGGGGCATATGCCCCACCCCCTTCACTTCGTAAAAGGCCGAATATCTCAGAAACCGTTCAGATCTCCACCCCTAAACCATTTAAATTCTTGTTCCTTATGATAAGATGCATTCAATGATACCAATCTTAGGGTCTCCCTGGCCGCACGGGGGCTATGCCCGACCCCTCCACTTCATAGAATGTCCAATATCAGAAACCGTTCAGATCCCCACCCCTAAACCATATAAATTCTTGTTCCTTATGATAAGATGCATTGAGTGATAACAACCTAAGGATCTCCCAGGCCGCACCAGGGCTATGCCCCAACACTCCACTTCATAAAAGGTGATATATCTCGGAAACCCTTCAAATCCCCACCCCAAAACCATGTATATTCTTGTTTCTTATGATAAGACGCATTCAGTGACACCAATCTGGGGGTCCCCTAGGATGTGCCGTGCCATGTAAGAATATATGGAGCACATATTGTTCCTTGGTTACATTCCACAAACCCAAACTTGTACAACAGTCCGTATACCCATGCTCCATCTTACTAATTGTCACGGGCGTATTATGCCCCGTTTGCGGACCTCTTGTTGGGTTTTGTTCCGTTCCATATCTCCTTTGCCCCTTAAGGGATTTTCATTAAACTTCGGACAAATGTTAGCCTAATTTGGTTGATGTGCTGTACCTGACTCGGCTTCAAGATGACAGCCTAAATTGAGGGTCAGCAGTTTGATCCTTGAATTTCCTGTAACTACTATATCTCTTAAACCACTTGAGCAGTTTTCATTGAGCTTCGGTCAAATATTTGTCGCGTTGCACTGGTTTGCAGGCCCCTTATTGCACCGTTGCGGCTCTTGGTGGTGGTCCTGGTCGGGGATCGGGAGTTGGGACGCTGGGTTTCATGTCAGCGCCGTCTCATCTGCCCCTTGGTGGGATTTAATTTGACTTTGGTCGAACCTTTTTCTCATTGGGATGGTGTGCGGGGCCTGTGACTTGGTTGTGTTGGCACTTGGTCATGGTCACGGTTAGGGGTTGGGAGTTTGGGCCTCAAGATTTGTTTATCCGCTATATCTCCTTGCCATTGGAAGGATTTTGATTGGGCTTTGGTCTAATGTTGGACAGAGTGGGACGATATGCTAAACCCGTAACTGAGTCATGCAGGCTCTTGTTGAGGATTGCAGATGAGGGTCATACCGTTGAGCCTTGGCGATTCCTGTCAGCTCTATATCCTTTTTGCCCCTGGAGGGATTTTCATTGAACTTTGCTCAAATTATGGCCCAGGTGGGATGAGTGGAACCTTAATGATTGAGCATTCTATGTTGATCTGTGCCAGGGCGACATAGTTGTCCTTTGGATTGCTTTCTTGTTCAATGTTTGATAAATTTGTGAATTTGTAGAATGACTGTTTTGTTGACTTCTTAACATTAAAGTAAATAATAAAATAATATAAAAATTAAATAATGAATAAATAAATAAGAAATAAATTAATAATTAGGTTTAAAATTAATAATTAAAAAATAAATAAGTAAAAAATTAAGTAAATAAATATAAAAACAAACAGTTATAAAGTAAAAATCAATAGCTTAGGAAATAAATAAATAAATAAATAGTCATTAAATGATTAAAGTAGGTAAAGATATATTCTGTTAGGAAGTGGGCAGGATAGTCATGCTACAAGTTACTTTTGAATCATTCAACTCATTTATTTAATGATCTAAAATATATTCTATTTATAGGCTGCTAGAGTGTACTCATTCAATTGGCTATTTTGTTGTTTTCCATTAAAAAGTGACTAAATAGTATTACCTAATGACTAGTGCAAGAAAATATTTCTTTAAGATTTCGAAACAATGTGTTTGGCACAGTTACAAAATTGAACAGGCAGGCTGAGGGACGGCTATGTCCCCCAACGCAGTGAGGCCCTGGATTGTTGAGTTGCAGGTTCAGCTCATCATTTTTTGGACCCTCATTTGACCTAGGTTTGGTGAGAACCTTTCCAGGGGTGGGGGCGGGGGATGTGGAGCAGACAGGAAATTCACGACTGGAGCTTGTGAATTTCATTTGTGACCTTCAACTGGAGTCTGCATGGTTGAGCAGTGGATTCAGCATATCATCATATTCAGATCTTCATTGGACCAAAGTTGAATAAGGGTTCTTCTGTGGGTGGGGAGATATGGAGGCGAGGCAAAGTTATGATCTGGCTCTTTACCTTTAATTGTGAGAATGATCATGTGTCTTCATTACTGAGTTGCAGTTTCTGTTCATCTTCTCACTGGGGCAAGGGTTTTGCCGGAGTTGAATGAAAATCTTCCAAGGGTTGAAATAGATAAAGAGTGGACATGGGGTTCGGTGCTAGGACTCGTGGTCTTCAGCTATGGCCTTCAACTCGTGTTGTCATGGTGCATATGGTTACGCGTTCTGCACATCTCACTGTGGCGGATGTTTGACCAGGACTGGTGGGAATCAGGGGTTAAAGAGGTAATATAAAGTATTGGAAATTCAAGGCTCAAAATGATGACCTTCAGTTGTGGCTTCACTTTAACTACTACTACTTTAACTTCTACTGCTACTACTACTACTACTTTAACTACTTCTTCTGCTACTACTTTAACGACTACTACTACTACTACTACTACTACTACTACTACTACTACTACTACTACTACTTTAACTTTGGCTCCCGCCCATAGGGGCTTGAAGAAATATATGGGCTGCATGAGGCTTCCACGCAGAGCTGAGTCCGGCCCGCACACTAGTACTGGTAAACCGCTTAAAGGATCTAAGCCTGTCCAGGAACCGCGGTGCGAGGCGGACCGCCCATGGTAATAAACCCTATTAGTTTCATCGGGCGACAGGGCTTGAGATGTCATTTCATCTCAATGTTGGGTAAATTTCCCACAAAATTGGAAGCAACGTCTCCAAAATGACCTTTACAGTGTTGGCGGGGACGTTAAACCACAAATCAAACAAACAAACAAAAAACTACTTTAACTTATGTTGCTACTTTAACTACTACTACTACTACTACTACTGCTACTACTTTAACCACTTCTGCTACTACTACTTTAACTACTGCTACTTAAAGTACTACTTCTACTACTACTTTAATACTTCTATTTTAACTACAGAACTACTACTGCTACTACTACTACTACTACTACTACTACTACTACTACTACTACTACTACTACTTTAACTTATTTTTCTGCTACTACTTCAACGACTACTACTACTACTTCTACTACTGCTACTTCTTTAACTACTTCTACTACTACTTTTTAAATACTTCTACTACTACTTCAACTACTACTGCTACTACTTGTTTAACTACTACTTCTACTACTATAACTGCTAATACTTATACTTTAACTACTACTGCTACTACTACTACTTCTACTTAAACTACTACTACTACTTTTACTACTGCTACTACTACTTTAACTTACTACTATTACTATTTCTTCTTTAACTTCTACTACTACTTTAACTACTACTACAACTACAGTAACTACTACTACCTCTACTACTACTTTAACTACTACTATTGCTTCTACTACTTTAACTACTACTACTCCTACTACTTTAAATACTTCTTTAACTACTACTTCTTCTGCTTCTTTTACTACTACTACTACTACTTTTACTACTACTACTTTAAATACTTCTACTACTACTGCTACTACTTTAACTACTACTGCTTCTACTGCCACTTCTACTTTAACTACTACTTCTTTAACTACAGCTACCTTTACTACTACTACTACTGATATTACTACTGCCACTTTAACTACTACTACTACTTTAACTGCTTCTACTACTACTACTGCTTTAACTTCTACTACTATTGCTACTTTAACTACTACTGCTACTACTACTGCTACTTTTACTTTAACTACCACTTCTACTACTAGTACTTCAACTGCTGCTACTGCTGCTACTACTTTTACTACTGCTACTGCTTCTTCTTTAACTGCTACTTCTACTTCTTCTTTAACCGGCCCCGATAGCTCAGTTGGTAGAGTGTCCGCTCCGGGGAACGGGAGGTCACGGGTTCGATCCCGGCCCGCGACATACCAAAGTCGTTAACAATGGTACTAGCTGCTCCTCGCTTGGCACTCAGATTTACGGGGTAGAGCTAGGACTGGTCGACCCAGTGTCAGGATAATGTTACTAGGTGTGGTATCATGTAATGTGTCTGGGACATGATACTTCAGTGAGGCAGCACTATAAAAGTGAGCATTGAGCTCCCTGTCGCAACCAGACACCGTCGTGATATGACTGAAA
Organism: Lucinisca nassula; assembly: GCA_963580285.1. NCBI lineage: Eukaryota > Metazoa > Mollusca > Bivalvia > Lucinida > Lucinidae > Lucinisca > Lucinisca nassula. Next base: position 27,206,848 of record OY757023.1, read on the forward strand.
AATTGTTGAAAGCGACGTTAAGTCCGAATTCACACACACTCTACTTCTTCTTTAACTACTACTACTGCTACTACTACTACTACTACTACTACTACTACTACTACTACTACTGCTACTACTATTACTACTACTACTACTACTACTACTACTACTACTACTACTACTACTATTATTATTATTACTACTACTACTACTTTAACTACTACTACTACTCTAACTGCTTCTGCTTCTATTACTTTAACTAGTACTACTACTACTTCTTTAACAACTACTACTTCTACTGCTAATACTACTAATTTAACTACTTCTACTACTACTACAACTACTACTACTACTTTAACTACTACTACTTTTTTTAACTACTACTACTTCTTTTAACTACTACTACTTTAACTACTACTACTACTACTTCTACTTTAACTACTACTACTACTACTTTAACTTCTACTGCTACTTTAACTACTACTACTACTACTTTCACTGCTAATTCTCCACTACTTTAACTACTACTACTACTTTAACTACTACTGCTAGTACTTTATTGTAGTATCTGCATCTATTTCTGTGCCCCCCCCCCACAAAACGGGGCTTTGAGAAACAGATGAGATTGCATGGTTCTTCTACTTGAAAGACAACTACTACTATTCCTTTAACTACTGCTACTTCTTTAACTAGTACTACTACTACTTTAACTACTACTACTACTTTAATAACTACTACTACTTTAACAACAACTTTAACTGCTATTTTCATTACTACTACCACTACTACTACTACTATTTCTACTACTACTACTTTAACTACTTCTACTACTGACACTTTAACTACTACTACTACAACTACTACTACTTTAACTACTACTTCTTTGCCCCCGCCCATCGGGGCTTGAAGAAATATATTGGCTGCATGATGCTTCCACGCAGAGCTGAATCCGTCCCGCACATGAGTACTGGTAAACCGCTTAGAGGATTAAGGCCTGCCCAGGCAAAGCGATGCGCACGAGTTGGACCGTCCATGCTTATAAACCCTATTGGTTTCATTGGGCGACAGGGCTTGAGATGTCATTTTATCTCAATGTCTGGTAAAAGTCCCACAAAATTGGAAGCAACGTCTCCAAAATGACCTTTACAGTGTTGACGGCGACGTTAAACCTCAAATCAAAGAAACAAAACTACAACTGCTTTCGTTACTACTCCACCTACTACTACTACTACTTTAACTACAACAACTTCTACTATTTTAACTAGTACTACTACTACTTTAACTACTACTACTTTAACTACTACTACTACTACTACTACTATTACTACTACTACTACTACTACTACTGCTACTACTTTAACTACTGCTACTGCTTAAACTACTATTACTTATACTATTTTAACTACTACTACTACACTTTAAGTACTATTACTTTAACTGCTACTACTGCTACTACTACTTTAACTACTACTGCTACTTTAAATTCTACTTCTACTACTACTACTTAAACTACTGCTACTACTACTACTACTACTACTGCTACTACTTCTTCTACTACTATTACTGCTACTACTTTAACTACTGCTACTGCTTAAACTACTATTTCTAATACTATGTTAACTACTACTACTACTATTTAAGTACTACTACTTTAACTGCTACTACTTTAACTACTACTACTACTACTACTCCTACTTCAGCTACTACTACTAATACTTCTTTTACTACTACTACTACTATTACTACTACTACTACTACTACTACTACTACTACTACTACTACTACTACTATTTTAACTAAAACTACTACTACTACTACTTTAACTACTACTACTTCAACTACAATTACTGCTACTTTAACTACTTCTTCTACGACCACTTCTACTACTTCTACTACTACTACTACTACTACTACTACTACTACAACTATTACTACTTGAACGACTACTGCTACTACTACTTTAACTTCTACTACTACTAATACTTAAACTTCTACTACTATAACTACTTTAACTACAACTACTTCTGCTATTGAAACTAGTTCTACTACTACTACTTTATCTACTTCTACTACTACTACTTTAACTACTACTTCATAAACCAGGGGTCGTAGGTTCGATCCCGGGCTTCTCCAGACTTTCGGATGAGTCTTTAAACCGAGGTCCCGTCTCCGTATGACCTTAGCTGTTGGTGGGACGTAAAACTCAAACACTCACTCACTCACGACTACTTCTACTTCTACTACTTCAACTTCTACTACTCGACTACTACTACTACTACTACTACTACTACTACTACTACTACTTCTACTTTAACTGCTGCAACGACTACTACTTTAACTATTATTACTAATACTACTTTAGCTACTGCTACTACTATATTAACTACTACTACTTCAACTGCTACAACTACTATAACTCCTGCTGCTTCTACTACTACTGCTACTACTTCTACTTTAACTACTACTACTACTTTAACGACTACTACCACTACTTCTTTAACTACTATTTCTACTACTACTTCTTCTTTAACTTCTACTACTACTTCTACTACTACTACTACTACTTTAACTACAACTGCTATTGCTACTTTACCTACTACTACTACTACTACTACTACTACTACTACTACTACTACTTTAACTACAATTACTGCTACTTTAACTACTTCTACTACACCTACTACTACTTTAACTACAACTACTACTACTTTAACTACTACTACTACTACTACTACTACTACTACTACTACTACTACTACTACTACTACTACTACAACTATCGTACTACTACTACTACTACTACTACTACTACTGCTACTACTACTACTACTGTTACTTTAACTTCTGCAACGACTTCTACTTTAACTACTTCTTTAACTCCTACTACTACTACTTTAACTACTTCTGCTACTGCCACTTTAACTACTACTACTACTTCTTTAACTGCTACTACTTTAACTACTACTTCTACTACTACTTTAACTACTACTTCTACAACTTTAACTTCTACCACTGCTACTTTTTGACTACTACTCTTACTACTACAACTACTACTGCTACTACTACTACTCTTACTACTACTACTACTACTACTACTATTACTTTAACTACTGCAAAGACTTCTACTTTAACTACTACTTTAACTCCTACTACTACTACTACTTTTACTACTTCTACTACTGCCACTTTAACTACTACTGCTACTTCTTTAACTGCTATTCCTTTAACTACTACTTCTACTACTACTTTAACTACTACTACTGCTACTTTTTGACTACTACTACTATTACTACTACATTAACCATTACTACTACTTTAAGTACTACTTCTCCTACTACTACTTTAACTACAACAACTACTACTACTTTTAACTACAACTATTACTAGTTTTACTACTGCTATTACTTCTACTACTTTAACTACTACTGCTACTAATTCAACTACTACTACTAATCCTACTACTACTACTTTAATTACACATACTTCTACTATTTTAACTAGTACTACTAATACTCCTTTAGCTACATTTACTACTACTATTACTACTACTACTACTTTAACTACTGCTACTGCCGCTACTTTTTAATTGCAATTACTAATACTACTTTAACTACTACTACTGCTTCTTCAAGTACTACTTTTTTAACTGCTACTACTACTACTTAAACTATTACTGCTACTTCTACTTCTGCTACTACTGCTACTTTAACTACTACTACTGCTTTAACTTCTACTTTTACTACTTCTTTAACTACTACTTCTACTACTACTTCTTTAATCACAATTACTGCTACTTTAACTACTTCTACTACTACTTCTGCTACTACTACTACTACTACTACTACTACTACTTCTACTACTACTACTTTAACTACAGCTGCTACTACTTTAACTACTAGTACTACTTTAACTTCTACTACTACTAATACTTTATCTGTTTCTACTTCTTCTACTACTACTTCATCTACTTTATCTGTTGCTACTTCTTCTACTACTACTACTGCTACTTTAACAACAACTACTACTACTACTACTTTAACTACTACTGCTACTATTTTAACTACAACTTCTACTACTACTTTATCTACTTCTACTACTGCTACTACTACTACTACTACAACTACAACTACTACTACTACTACAACAACTACTGCTACTACTACTACTACTACTACTACTACTACTACTACTACTACTACTACTACTGCTACTACTACTACTGTTACTTTAACTTCTGCAACGACTTCTACTTTAACTACTTCTTTAACTCCTACTACTACTACTTTAACTACTTCTGCTACTGCCACTTTAACTACTACTACTACTTCGTTAACTGCTACTACTTTAACTACTACTTCTACTACTACTTTAACTACTACTTCTACAACTTTAACTTCTACCACTGCTACTTTTTGACTACTACTACTACTACTACTACTACTACTACTACTTCTACTACTACTACTACAACTACTACTGCTACTACTACTACTCTTACTACTACTACTACTACTACTACTACTACTACAACTATTACTTTAACTACTGCAAAGACTTCTACTTTAACTACTACTTAAACTCCTACTACTACTACTACTTTTACTACTTCTACTACTGCCACTTTAACTACTACTGCTACTTCTTTAACTGCTACTACTTAAACTACTACTTCTACTACTACTTTAACTACTACTACTACAACTTCTTTAACTACTACTACTGCTACTTTTTGACTACTACTACTATTACTACTACATTAACTACTACTACTACTTTAAGTACTACTTCTCCTACTACTACTTTAACTACAACAACTACTACTACTTTTAACTACAACTATTACTAGTTTTACTACTGCTATTACTTCTACTACTTTAACTACTACTGCTACTAATTCAACTACTACTACTAATCCTACTACTACTACTTTAATTACACATACTTCTACTATTTTAACTAGTACTACTACTACTCCTTTAGCTACATTTACTACTACTATTACTACTACTACTACTTTAACTACTGCTACTGCCGCTACTTTTTAACTGCAATTACTAATACTACTTTAACTACTACTACTGCTTCTTCAAGTACTACTTTTTTAACTGCTACTACTACTACTTAAACTATTACTGCTACTTCTACTACTGCTACTACTGCTACTTTAACTACTACTACTGCTTTAACTTCTACTTATATTACTTTTTTAACTACTACTTCTGCTACTACTTCTTTAATTACAATAACTGCTACTTTAACTACTTCTACTACTACTTCTGCTGCTACTACTACTAATACTACTTCTACTACTACTTCTACTACTACTACTTTAACTACAGCTTCTACTACTTTAACTACTAGTACTACTTTAACTTCTACTACTACTAATACTTTATCTGTTTCTACTTCTTCTACTACTACTTCATCTTTTTTATCTGTTTCTACTTCTTCTACTACTACTACTGCTACTTTAACAACAACTACAACTACTACTACTTTTAACTACTACTGCTACTATTTTAACTACAACTTCTACTTCTACTTTATCTACTTCTACTACTGCTGCTACTACTTCTACTACTACTACTACAACTACTGCTGCTGCTACTACTACGACTACTACTACTTCTAATACTGCTACTACTACTACTGTTTCTTTGACTTCTGCAACGACTTCTACTTTAACTAATACTTTAACTGCTACTACTACTGCTTTAACTACTTCTGCTACTGCCACTTTAACTACTACTACTACTTCTTTAACTGCTACTACTTTAACTACTACTTCTACTACTACTACTTTAACTACTACTTCTACAACTTTAGCCTTGTAAACCAGGGATTGCAGGATCGATCCCGGGCTTCTCCAGACTTTCGGATGAGTTTTTAGACCGAGGTCCCGTCTTCGTATGACCTTAGTTGTTGGTGGGACATAAAACTAAAATTCACTCACTCACTCTACAACTTTAACTTCTACCACTGCTACTTTTTGACTACTACTGCTACTACTACTACTACTACTACTACTACTACTACTACTACTACTACTACTACTACTACTACTACTGCTACTACTACTACTCTTACTACTACTACTACTACTACTACTACTATTACTTTAACTACTGCAACGACTTCTACTTTAACTACTACTTTAACTCCTACAACTACTACTTTTACTACTTCTACTACTGCCACTGTAACTACTACTACTACTTCTTTAACTGCTACTACTTTAACTACTACTTCTACTACTGCTTTAACTACTACTACTTCAACTTCTTAAACTACTACTACTGCTACTTTTTGACTACTACTACTATTACTACTACATTAACTACTACTACTACTTTAAGTACTACTTCTCCTACTACTACTTTAACTACAACAACTAATACTACTTTTAACTACAACTACTACTTCTTATACTACTGCTATTACTTGTACTACTTTAACTACTACTACTACTAATTCAACTACTACTACTAATCCTACTACTACTACTTTAACTACACATACTTCTACTATTTTAACTAGTACTACTACCACTACTTTAGCTACATTTACCACTACTATTTTTACTACTACTACTACTACTACTACTATTACTTTAGCTACTGCTACTGCCGCTCCTTTTTAACTGCTATTACTAATACAACTTTAACTACTACTACTACTTCATCAAGTACTTCTTCTTTAACTGCTACTACTACTACTACTACTTAAACTATTACTGCTACTACTACTACTGCTACTACTGCTACTTTAACTACTACTACTACTTTAACTTCTACTTCTACTACTTCTTTAACTAATTCTTCTACTACTACTTCTTTAATCACAATTACTGCTACTTTAACTACTTCTACTACTACTTCTGCTGCTACTACTCTACTACTACTACTACTACTACTACTACTACTACTACTACTACTACTACTACTACTACTACTACTACTTCTGCTACTACTACTTCTTTAACTAAGGTTACTCTAACTACTACTACCACAACTACTTTACTCCTATTACTACTACTTCTACTTTAACTACTACTACTACTACTTTAAATACTACTATTTTAACTACTACTACTACTTTAACTACTTCTACTCCTACTACTTTAACTACAACCACTACTTTAACTACTACTACTACTACTACTACCACTACTACTTTAACTACTACTACTACCACTTCTACTACTTTTAATTTCTACTACTGCTACTACTTAAACTGCTACAACGGCTACTACTTTAACTCCTTCTTCAACAACTATTACTTTACTACTTCTACTACAACTACTTTAACCACTGCTACTGCTACTACTTTAACTACTTCTACTACTACTACTACTATTATTACTACTACTACTACTACTGCTACTACTACTACTTTATCTACTACTACTACTTCTACTACTTTATCTAGTACAACAACTTCTTTAACTGCTACTACTACTGCTACTACTACTACTACTTTAACTACTACTACAACTACTTAAACTGCTACTACTACTACTCCTACTTTAACTACTGCTACTGCTTCTACTTTAACTACTACTACTTCTTCTTCTTCTTTAACTACTACTTCTGCTACTACCACTACTTTAACTACTACCACTACTACTACTACTACTACTTCTTTAACTGCTACTGCTAAGAATACTTAAACTACTACTCTTACCACTACTACTTCAACTACTACTACTTTAATTACTACTACTACTACTACTGTTACTGCTACTACTACTACTTTCACTACTACTACTACGGGCCTCCGTGGCCTAATGGATAAGAGCGCTGACTCTTAGTCATTAGGTCTCTCACCGCCGTGGGTTCGAGCCTCGCTCGGGTCACGTGTGAGACGCCAAGTTCTGCAACGGAAGGTCAGGTGGTTTTTCTCCGGGTACTCCGGTTTTCGCCCACCTATGATTAACGATCGGCTAGATATGAGTGAAATAATCTTGAAAGGGCCGTAAAACCCAAACCAAAAAAAAAAAAAAAAAAAAAAAAAAACTACTACTACTACTTTAAATACTACTTTAAATACTGCTACTACTTTTAACTACTCTACTACTACTTTAACTACTCCCACTACTACTACTTTAACCGCTACTACTACATTTAACTACTACTACTATTACTACTACTGCTACTAGTACTACTTTAACTTCTACTACTACCTAAGATACTACTACTATATTAACTTCTACTGCTACTACTTTAACTAACACTTTAACTACTATTTCTACTACTTCTTAACTACTTCTAATATTTTAACTACTACTACTACTTCTTTATATACTACTACTACTCTAACTACTACTGCTACTACTACTTAAACTACTACTACTACTACTTAAACTACTACTACTAATACTTTAACTACTACTACTACAACTACTTTTACTACTACTCCTACTTTAACTTACTACTACAACGACTACTTCTACTTTAACTTCTACTACTACTTTTACTACTTCTACTACTACTATAACTACTACTACATCTACTACTACTTTAACTACTACTATTGCAACTGCTACTTTAACTACTACTGCTACTTCTACTTTAACAGCTACTACTACGTTAACTACTACTACTACTACATTAACTACAACTACTACTGCTACTTTACTTACTACTTCTACTACTACTACTTTTACTTCTACTACTACTACTATTACTACAACTACTACTACTACTACTACTAATTTACTACTACTACTCCTACCACTACAACATCAACTACTACTTTTTTAACTACTACTACTACTACTACTACTACTGTTACTTTTACTACTACTACTTTAACTACTACTACTACTACTACTTTAACTTTTACTGCTACTTTAAATACTACTACTACTACTTCTACTACTTTAACTACTCCTACTACTACTACTTTAACTACTCCCACAACTACTACTTTAACTGCTACTACTACTAATTTTAATTTTTTCTACAACTATTTTTTCTACTATTCTAACTACTCCTACTACTACTACTTTAACTACTCCCACAACTACTACTTTAACTGCTACTACTACTAATTTTAATTTTAATTTTTTCTACAACTACTTTAACAACAACTACTACTACTGCTAAAACTTGTACTACATCTACTACTACTTTAACTATTACTTTTGCTACTACTACTTTAACTACTTTTAACTACTACTGCTTCTACCACGTTAACTACTTCTACTACTACTACTGCTACTACTACTACTACTTCATTAACTACTACCACTACTAATGCTACTTTTTCTCTTACTACTACTTTACTTACTTCTAATACTACTACATCTTTAAATACTACTACTACTAATGATACTACTTTAACTGCTACTACTACTTTAACTATTTTTACTACTTCTACTACAACTAGTACTACTACAACTACTACTTTAACTACTACTACTACTACTACTACTACTACTACTACTACTACTACTACTACTACTACTTTAACTACTACTACTACTTTAACTTCTACTACTACTTTAACTGCTACTACTACTTCTTTATCTACTATGACTACTTTAACTACTCTTACTACTACTTCTACTACTTTAACTTCTAAGGTTACTCTTACTACTACTACCACAACTACTTTACTCCTATTACTTCGACTATTACTACTGCTTTATCTACTATTACTACTTTAAATACTACTACTACTTTAACTACTACTTCTACTACTTTAACTACTTCTACTCCTACTACTTTAACTACAACCACTACTTTAACTACTACTACTTCTACTACTACTACTACTACTACTACTACTACTACTACTACTACTACTACCACTACTACTTTAACTACTACTACTGCCACTTCTACTACTTTTATTTTCTACTACTGCTACTACTTAAACTGCTACAACAACTACTTTACTACTTCTACTACAACTACTTTAACTACTGCTACTGCTTCTACTTTACCTACTTCTACTTTTTTAACTTCTACTATTGCTACTTCCTCTACTTCTACTACTTTATCTACTACTTTAACTACTTATGCTACTTCAACTACTTCTTTAACTACTTCTACTACTACTACTACAACTACTACTACTACTACTACTACTACTACTACTACTACTACTGCTGCTACTACTGCTACAACTACTTTAATTACTACTACTACTACTACTACCATTACTTTAACTACAACTACTACTACTTTAACTGCTACTTCTACTTTAACTATTCTTACTACTACTACTACTACTACTACTACTACTACTACTACTACTACTACTACTACTACTACTTTAACTTCTACTGCTATTATAACTGCTACTGCTACAACGTCTTTACTCCTACTACTACTACTATAGCTACTTTAACTACTACTACTACTTTAAATACTACTACTACATTAACTACTACTGCTACTACTTAACTACTATTTTAACTACTATTTCTACTACTTAACTACTACTATTATTTTAACTACTACTACTACTACTTCTTTAAATACTACAACTACTTTAACTACTGCTGCTACTACTACTTAAACTACTACTACTACTTCTTAAACTACTGATACTAATACTTTAACTACTACTACTACTACTTTTACTACTACTCCTACTTTAACTTACTACTACTACGACTACTTCTACTTAAACTTCTTCAACTACTTTAACTACTTCTACTACTACTATAACTAAGACTACATCTACTACTACTTTAACTACTACTATTGCTACTGCTACTTTAACTACTACTGCTTCTTCTACTTTAATAGCTACTACTACGTTAACTACTACTACTACTACATTAACTACAACTACTACTGCTACTTTACTTACTACTTCTACTACTTCTACTTTAACTACTACAACTACTACTTTAACTACTGCTACTACTTTAAGTTCTCTTACTACTACTACTACTACTTTAACTTCTGCTGTTACTTTAACCACTACTACTACAACTACTTTACTCCTACTACCACTACTACTTTAACTACTGCTACTACCACTTCTACTACTTTAATTTCTACTACTGCTACTACTTTATCTGCTACAACTTTTACTACTTTAACTACTGCTTTTACTACTTTAACTACTACTACAACTACTTTAACTGCTACTACTACTTCTACTCCTACTACTACTTTAACTACTGCTACTGCCACTACTTTAACTACTACAACTTCTTCTTCTTTAACTACTACTTCTGCTACTACTACTACTTTAACTACTACCACTACTACTACTACTACTACTTTAACTACTACTGCTAAGAGTACTAAAACACTACTACTCCTACCACTACTACTTCACCTACTACTACTACTACTGTTACTGCTACTACTACTACTTTAACTACTACTACTACTACTTTAACTTCTACTGCTACTTTAAATACTACTACTACTACTGCTACTACTACTACTACTTCTACTACTTTAACTACTCCTACTACTACTACTTTAACTACTCCCACTACTACTACTTTAGCTGCTACTACTACTACTAATTTTAACTCCTACTACTACTACAACTACTACTTTAACTACTACTACAACTACTTTAACTACTACTACTACTACTACTACTACTACTACTACTTTAACTAGAAGCCTCCGTGGTGCAGTGGTTACGCTACTCGCCTTGTAAACTAGGGATCGCAGGATCGATCCCGGGCTTCTCCAGACTTTCGGATGAGTCTTTAAACCGAGGTCCCGTCTCCGTATGACCTTAGCTGTTGGTGGGACGTAAAACTAAAACTCACTCACTCACTACTTTAACTACTACTACTACTTTAACGTACTACTACTACTACTACTACTTCTACTTCAACTTCTACAACTACTTTAACAACAACTACTACTACTACTACTACTAAAACTTGTACTACATCTACTACTACTTTTACTACTACTATTGCTACTACTATTGCTACTACTACTTTAACTACTACTGCTTCTACCACGTTAACTACTTCTACTACTACTACTACTACTACTACTTCATTAACTACTACCACTACTAATGCTACTTTATCTCTTACTACTACTTTACTTACTTCTAATAATACTACTTCTTTTAATACTACTACTACTAATGATACTACTTTAACTGCTACTACTACTTTAACTATTATTACTACTTCTACTACAACTAGTACTTCTACTACTACTCTACTTCTACTACTTTAACTACTACTACTTTAACTACTACTTTAACTTCTTTAACTTCTACTACTACTTTAACTAGAAGCCTCCGTGGTGCAGTGGTTACGCTACTCGCCTTGTAAACTAGGGATCGCAGGATCGATCCCGGGCTTCTCCAGACTTTCGGATGAGTCTTTAAACCGAGGTCCCGTCTCCGTATGACCTTAGCTGTTGGTGGGACGTAAAACTAAAACTCACTCACTCACTACTTTAACTACTACTACTACTTTAACGTACTACTACTACTACTACTACTTCTACTTCAACTTCTACAACTACTTTAACAACAACTACTACTACTACTACTACTAAAACTTGTACTACATCTACTACTACTTTTACTACTACTATTGCTACTACTATTGCTACTACTACTTTAACTACTACTGCTTCTACCACGTTAACTACTTCTACTACTACTACTACTACTACTACTTCATTAACTACTACCACTACTAATGCTACTTTATCTCTTACTACTACTTTACTTACTTCTAATAATACTACTTCTTTTAATACTACTACTACTAATGATACTACTTTAACTGCTACTACTACTTTAACTATTATTACTACTTCTACTACAACTAGTACTTCTACTACTACTCTACTTCTACTACTTTAACTACTACTACTTTAACTACTACTTTAACTTCTTTAACTTCTACTACTACTTTAACTGCTACTACTACTTCTTTATCTACTATGACTACTTTAACTACTCTTACTACTACTTCTACTACTTTAACTTCTAAGGTTACTCTAACTACTACTACCACAACTACTTTACTCCTATTACTACGACTACTACTACTACTATATCTACTACTACTACTTTAAATACTACTACTACTTTAACTACTACTACTACTACTTTGACTACTTCTACTCCTACTATTTTAACTACAACCACTACTTTAACTACTACTACTACTACCACTACTACTTTAACTACTACTACTACCACTTCTACTACTTTTATTTTCTAATACTGCTACTACTTAAACTGCTACAACTGCTACTACTTTAACTACTTCTTCAACAACTACTACTTTACTACTTCTACTACAACTACTTAAACTACTGCTACTGCTACTACTTTACCTACTTCTACTTTTTTAACTACTACTTCTGCTACTTCTACTACTTCTACTACTACTCCTACTTTATCTACTTATACTACTTTAACTACTTATGCTACTTCAACTACTTCTTTAACTACTACTACTACTACTACTACTACTACTACTACTACTACTACTACTACTACTGCTGCTACTACTGCTACTACTACTTTAATTACTACTACTACTACTACTACTACTACTACCATTACTTTAACTACAACTACTACTACTTTAACTACTATTACTACTTTAACTACTTCTACTTCTACTTTAACTACTACTTCTACTTTAACTATTCTTACTACTACTACTACTACTACTACTACTTTAACTTCTACTGCTATTATAACTACTACTGCTACAACGTCTTTACTCCTACTACTACTACTATTACTACTTTAACTACTACTACTACTTTAAATACTACTACTACATTATTTACTACTGCTACTACTTTAACTACTACTTTAACTACTATTTCTACTACTTAACTACTACTATTATTTAAACTACTACTACTACTACTTCTTTAAATACTACAAATACTTTAACTACTGCTGCTACTACTACTTAAACTACTTCTACTGCTACTTAAACTACTGCAACTAATACTTTAACTACTACTACTACTACTACTTTTACTACTACTCCTACTTTAACCTACTACTTCTACGACTACTTCTACTTTAACTTCTACTACTAATTGTACTACTTCTACTACTACTATTACTCATACTACATCTACTACTACTTTAACTACTACTATTGCTACTGCTACTTTAACTACTACTGCTGCTTCTACTTTATCAGCTACTACTACGTTAACTACTACTACTACTACATTAACTACAACTACTACTGCTACTTTACTTACTACTTCTACTACTACTACTTTAACTTCTACTACTACTTCGACTTTAACTACTACTACTACTTCTACTTTAACTACTACTACTACTACTACCTTAACTACTGCTACTACTTTAACTTCTCATACTACTACTGCTACTACTTTAACTTCTACTGTTACTTTAACCACTACTACTACAACTACTTTACTCCTACTACCACAACTACTTTAACTACAGCTACTACCACTTCTACTACTTTAATTTCTACTACTGCTACTACTTTATCTGCTACAACTGCTACTACTTTAACTACTGCTATGACTACTTTAACAACTACTTCTAATACTTCTTCTACAACTACTACTTTACTACTTCTACTACTGCTGCTTTAACTACTGCTACTTCTTAAACTACTACTATTTGTTCGTGTTTAACTGCTTCTACTACTACTACTACAACTACTACTTTAACTACTACTAATTCTTCTTCTTTAACTACTACTACTACTACCACTACTACTACTACTACTACTACTACTTTATCGACTACTACTATTTTAACTACTTCTGCTACTTCTGCTACTACTACTTTAACTGCTACTACTGTTTTAATTACTACTTCTTCTACTTCTACTACTACTACTTTTACGGCTTTTATTACTACTTTAACTACTACTTGAACTACTACTGCTACTACTACTTATACTTAAACTACTACTACTACTACACTACTACTACTACTACTACTTCAACTACTACTACTACATTAATTACTACTTCTACTACTTCTTTGACTACTACTACTACTACTTCTACTTTTACTACTACTACTACTTCTACTTTAACTACTGCTACTACTGCTACTTCTACTTTAATTACTACTACTACTACTTCTGCTACTACCGCTACTTTAACTACAACTATTACTACTTTAACTACTCTTACTACTTTAACTACTTCTACTACTACTTTAACTACTGCTTCTTCTACTGCTACTTTAACATCTACTGCTATTTTAACTACTACTGCTACAACGTCTTTACTCCTACTACTACTACAACTACTTTAACTACTACTTTAAATACTAATACTACTTTAACTACTTCTGCTACTACTTCTACTACTACTACTACTACTACTTTAACTACTACTACTTTAACTACTATTTCTACTACTTCTTTAAGTACTTATACTACTATAGTAGTTTAACTACTACTACTACTACTACTACTACTACTACTGCTACTACTACTACTACTACTACTGCTACTACTTTAACTACTACTACTACAACTACTACTTTATTTCTACTGCTA